>JAFEMH010005349.1:0-40000 GCA_022495995.1 Adenophora triphylla var. japonica
AAAATTTTTCTCTAAAGAGATCAAGCTATTATCTTATCCAAGAATTTTTCTTAGTAATAGATTAAAGTATTGTTGGAAATGGATAACGGAAAGTTAAGTTTAACTTAACGTTGATCTAGTTTCTAACGGAAGTTCGTTATGTGTTAACGGAACTAGTTACAAATGGTAATCTACATTTGTTGTAGATTATATATAACTCATTTAATGTCTCAAAACCATTTCCGTGTGAATGAGAAATTAATGACAAATGATTTGTAACTTAAATATTGGGTCAAAGTGTGTTGGGTTGGTCCCAAAATTGGTGTGGACTTTGTGGCTAAAGGGCCGAGTGCCGAAGAAGCTCGCACCGTGCTTAGACACGGCCGTGCACCGTGCCTTGCCTGCCCTCGACCGTGCCGAGCCATGAACTCGACCGTGCATATTGCCTTGCACGGCCGCAGCTCATTGACACGGCCGTGCAAAGTGTCAAGAGTGACTTTTCAAACCCTTTGACTCTCTTTATATACTTCCTCCGAATTTCAATTTACATATACTATTTTGACCCTTCCTACCCTCTAGTAAGATAGATTAACATACCCAAATCATTGCATATTGTTGCATTAAATCCTTCAAAGTCCAAAGTTTCAAACATTGTGTTGTTCGCTAGAGTATTTGATTTGGAGTGCTCCTATCATTTACTTATAAGTCGTTTTATCTTACTAGAAGATTGCCATATAAACCGTGCAAGGGGCAATAACTTACTGAGATTGTATTAAATACAAGACTCGACTTGAATTCTTTGTTTCCAATCTCCGTTATCTTTTCTCGTTTTCTAGTTAAGTTCTTGAGAAGCCTACACAATTGTCCAACAATCGTAAGAAGTTTTACGCTTCTTCAAGATCTTCAAGATGGCAAACGAAATCAAGTCAAGGGAATGTGACGCTTTCTCAAGGTGACGCTACGTTCAACAATGTTACACCGTCTCACCCGGTTCATGGTAAGAAACCTCCTTCACGTACAACCTCAGGGTTGCACCTCTTAATGCTCTCCCTCCGTCTCATGTGTTCGTACATGCGAAAGACCGGTATTCTTACCGGGATGAACTTTAAAAGGTGGCAACGTAAAATGTTGGTCTATTTGACAACATTAAAATTGGTGCATTTTCTTTGGGAATATCCACCATTGATATCCGATGATGAATCTAAAGCAAAGAATGACTTGGATACATGGAATCAGGTGGCTTGGATTATGCACAATACAAGGTGTGTTGTGGCATAAAGACCGCGAGAGAACTTTGGGATTTTCGAGATGCACAATACTGTATTGTGACTAAAAGACCGAAAGTGAACTTGGTGGAAAGAAGCCGGAAACAAGAGAAAGAACACCGGGAAAGTGAAGAGGACCGCCAAGAAGGTTAAAGGTAGTTGTTTTAATTGCGGCAAACCCGGGCATATGGCTAGGGAATGTCGACATCCTAGAATCAACAACCAAGATGGAAACCCTCTTCAAGCCAATGTGAATGAAGATAGAAATGTTCCATTGACTTTGATCAACTTAGCCTAGGGGCATAAGATTGAATTGACCAAAAGTGGTTGTTGTGTTAGTAAAGGGTACCTTGTTGAAGGACTCCTTAAATTGTAATTGTTTATCCGCCTAAGTGCGAAGAATAAAATTTCGATTTTATTTACTTGGTTTGAAGTGTTCCAATTGTTATGGCGTGTTCATTTAGGTCGTTAAATTTAAATTCACTAAGTCGACGAGTTAATTTAAAATTACTACCTAAGATGAAATTGATTTTCAAATCAATTGTGATTTCTTTGTAGAAATCAGTCAAACCAAATAGTAAATAGATAGTTCTTTACTTCTATTTATGATTGCATTTGATAATGCAAAGTTCATCTTTGGAATAGTAAAACCTTAAAGTTTTAAGTAAACAATAAGGTTTGTGATTCATCTTAATTAACAATTAAGAGTTTCGAAGTGATAGAGGTGGTTAGTATGTAGTACCGTTTGAAAAATAATTGTGGGACGCCGACACTTATTTATCAAACGAATATTTGTACTCACAATCAATTGAAAGGAAGATAGATTTTTAAGGAGATGGTGAACTCCTTATTGATAAGTTCCGTCTTATGTGGGTATACCTAGCAAAGGTAGAAAAGGAAGAGGTTAAGAGAAAGATTACGTTTCATCAACTAAATTGAAAAAATTCAATGGAACGTAATCCATGGTTTTGGGTCCTATCTTAACCTCTTTAGGTTTAGATATTTCTACCTTGCTAGGTATACTCACATAAGATAGAACTTATCAATAAGGAGTTCACCATCTCCTTAAAAGTTCTATCTTCCTTTTTAATGATTCAATTGATTGAGTGAGCAAGAAGCATTCGTTTGATAAATAAGTATCAGCGTCCCAACAATTTATTTTTCAAACGGTACTACATACTAACCACCTCTATCACTACGAAATTCTTAATTGTTCATTAAGATGAATCACAAACCTTTTTGTTTACTCAAAACTTTAAGGTTTTACTTTTACTTTTCCAAAAGATGAACTTTGCATTATCAAATGCAATCATTAATAGAAGTAAAGAACTATCTATTTATCGTTTCTCGGTTTGAACCGATTTCTACAAAAGAAATCACAATTGATTTTGCGAATCAAATTTCATTTTAGGTAGTAATTTTAAATTAACTCGTCGACTTAGTGAATTTAAATTTACACGACCTAAATGAACACGCCATAACAATTGGAACACTTCAAACCAAGTAAATAAAATCTGAAATTTTATTCTTCGCACTTAGGCGGATAAACAATTACAATTTAAGGAGTCCTTCAACAAGGTACCCTTTACTAACACAACAACCACTTTTGGTCAATTCAATCTTATGCCCCTAGGCTAAGTTGATCAAAGTCCAATGGAACATTTCTATCTTCATTCACATTGGCTTGAAGAGGGTTTCCATCTTGGTTGTTGATTCTAGGATGTCGACATTCCCTAGCCATATGCCCGGGTTTGCCACAATTAAAACAACCACCTTTAACCTTCTTGGCGGTCCTCTTCACTTTCCCGGTGTTCTTTCTCTTGTTTCCGGTACTTCTTTCCACCAAGTTCACTTGCGGTCTTTTAGTCACAATACACATAGTATTGTGCATCTCGAGAAAATCCCAAAGTTCTCTCGCGGTCTTTATGCCACAACACACCTTGTATTGTGCATAATCCAAGCCATTAAGAATGTAATTGCGACACAAGAAATCACCGTGATTCCATGTATCCAAGTCATTCTTTGCTTTAGATTCATCCTCATCGGATATTAATGGTGGATATTCCCAGAGAAAATGCACCAATTTTAATGTTGTCAAATAGACCAACATTTTCTGTTGCCACCTTTTAAAGTTCATCCCGGTAAGAATACCCGGTCTTTTCGCATGTACGAACACATGAGACGGAGGGAGAGCATTAAGAGGTGCAGCACCCTGAGGTTGTACGTGAAGGAGGTTTCTTACCATGAACCGGGTGAGACGGTGTAACATTGTTGAACATAGCGTCACCTTGAGAAGGAGGCGTCACATTCCCTTGACTTGATTCTGTGGAGTCTTTCTCGTTTGCCATCTTGAAGATCTTGAAGAAGCGTAAATAACTTCTTACGATTGTTGGACAATTGTGTAGGCTTCTCAAGAACTTAACTAGAAACTTAACAGAAAAGGATAACGGAGATTGGAAACAAAAGAATTCAAGTCGAGTCTTGTATTTAATACAATCTCCGTAAGAAGTTATTGCCCGCCCCATTGTAAAGTGCTTACGGTTTATATGGCAATCTTCTAGTAAGATAAAACGACTTATAAGTAAATGATAGGAGCACTCCAAATCAAATACTCTAGCGAACAACACAATGTTTGGAACTTTGGACTTTGAAGGATTTAATGCAACAATATGCAATGATATGGGTATGTTAATCTATCTTACTAGAGGGTAGGAAGGGTCAAAATACTGTATATGTTAATTGAAATTCGGAGGGAAAGTATATAAAGAGAGTCACAACTTTTCGGGTATAACAGCACTTTGCACGGCCGTGTCCAATGAACTGCACGGCCGTGCAAGGCAATATGCACGGTCGAGTTCATGGCTCAGCACGGTCGAGCACGGTCGAGTGGCAAGGCAAGGCACGGTGCACGGCCGTGTCCTAGACACTTGCACGGCCGTGCAGAAGCTTCTTCAGCCTGCTCGTCAGCCCTTTAGCCACAACAAGTCCACACCAATTTTGGGACCAACCCAAATCACACTTTGACCCAATATTTAAGTTACAAATCATTTGTCATTAATTTCTCATTCACACGGAAATGGTTTTGAGACATTAAATGAGTTATATATAATCTACAACAAATGTAGATTACCATTTGTAACTAGTTCCGTTAACACATAACGAACTTCCGTTAGAAATCTAGGTCAACGTTAAGTCAAACATAACTTTCCGTTACCCATTTCCAACAATAGCTTGTGCAATCGTCCGAAAGTTCCCGGAACCATCTTGAGCCACCACAACATTCGCCCTAGGAGTGGAAGACTGCAATAGCTTCCGATCTCCTAGCGAAACCCAAGTAGGAAAACCATTTTTATTATTTGGAACATAACTTGAAGATGCTCCTTTGTTCATGGCTAGTGTATTGCTAATAAGATATGAAACATTATTATTCATCAAGGGCAATATATATTCACTTACTCCCAACTCTTCGAACCCTGCCCGACATGTTTCGAGGTTTGTAAGAGCTGTGCTTAACCATGTTTGTGCATCAACTTGGCTACACTTTGTGTAAGGATCAATAGTTTTGTTGATACCATGGAGGGTATATTCGTAAAGTTCGAGGCAGTCGGCCCATGCAGCCTTTTCGCGCTCGTTACGACACTTTTTGCCGAGCCCACGAGTGTTGACGGTGGCGTGAATCGTACGGTCTAGAGCTAACTTCATTGATGCCTTGAGAAAATCGGGTTTTTGTTTTATCGGACCATAATTAGGGTTTTGGTTGAAGAAATATTCGCAGGGTTTCGGGTGGGGTGTTTGGCTACACCATGATTTTATCTCGGCTTGGGAGTAGCCACGAACCCTAGGAGATAGAAAAAGAGAAAAGAGCACAAATGTTGACAAGATTTGTAGGGCCATGGCTCCAAGAAAATGATGTAGACGAAGAATGGTTTATTGAGAGGTTTATGTGTGGGATATATGAAATGAAAAGGTTTCTTTATATAGGAGTGAAAACGAATGGCGCCACGTAGATTTATTCAAGATAAGTTTTAGTTAAATGATTGTGATAGACAACCTTAATGTTCTGTTAGTAAATACTCCCTCCGCCCCACCTTAGTGTAGACTTCTTTCCTTTTTCGTCCGTCCCACCTTAGTGTAGACTGCAAAAATTAGAAAGTTTTTTTATTATTTTTTATTTTCCCTACCCCACCCACTCATTCTCTCTCTTCATTTTCCACCATACAATTTATTCAACCAACCTACTATTCACTCCACTCATTCTCTCTCTTCATTTTTTACCACACATTTCCATTATCTTAATAATATTCCTTAGTTATTGTGCCCACCACCTTAGTCTACACTAAGGTGGAACGGAGGGAGTATATTATTATTTTGCAAACAATAATACTCCCTTCATCCCAATTTAATTCATCCCGATTTCCGATTGATTTAAGATTTTGACTTTCTTTTCTTAATATATTAGTGAGTAACTCGTCGATTTCCAACGGGAGATAAAATATTGAAGTAAAAGTTAAATGTAAATACAATTCAAAAAATTAATGAAATAATTTTATGTAATACATTACAGCTTGTCAAAAACTTCTTTGTACGCAACATTTGTAGTCGTGTCATGTTCATCACTATTACATATAAGCACTTTAACTCATTTCCATGTAGTTACTCTAGAAAAAGCAACATATAATTGTCTATGACTAAATACTGGTCTTGGAAGAAAAAGACCAGTATGAGCGAGCGACTGACCCTGACTTTTATTTATCGTCATTGCAAAAGAAACGGTCAGTGGAAATTGTCTCCGTTGAAACCTAACCGGGAATTTAGTTGTATCAGAAGGTGACATAATCATCCTCGGTATCAACACCTTCTTACCAACATTCTTTCCGAACAACATTACCGCATCGACAACGTGCTTTTAATTATATATATATATATATATATATATATATATAAATTAAAGTAACAATATGTTTTATGTCAAATAATCAAATAATTAATTGTATAAATGTATAATTATATACTAACAAAATTGATTTGCGTACCTAGATTTGTAACGATCAATCTTGTACCGTTACACAATTTTTAAGCTTGATCTATATTTCGTAACAACATGACGATACATTCAATCTTTAGCTTCAGTATGTGATTAGATATTCCAGAGCACTTGACGGTGTTTAGGAATTCAGTTGAAAATATATCTTCGACTGATTGGTTAAATTTTTCGTCTTTGCATATGGCGTCAGAACTCATGTATTTCACTTCTTTTTAAGGAAAGAGTGACATGACATACTCATTAATACTGTCAACAATCTCATTTGTTGGTGCAAGTATAGCCCGATTCTGGAAAAATTCATCAACATCTTTATTCTGCATTAATTTCGGGTATATGCAATCCACGATAACTGAGATGGGATTGACAGAATCTCTTATCAATATGTCATCTGGTATTTTGATTTCAACTTCACCATGGATCTTATCACCTGCAGTAATAACCAACATATAATAAATAAATATTGCCAAAATCTAGGGAGAAACGCGTTTCTCCATAAGTTATGGAGAAACGGGTCCCGACTTGTCGCGCGACAATGAACTGGATATCCAGAACCTTATGAAAGTGATATCCAGAAACCTTCAAATGAATATCCAGAAACCTTCAAAATGTTTCTGGATATTCATTTGATGGTTTCGGATATACATTTGAAGGTTTTCGGATATCCGTAAACCTTCAATAGCAATTTACGGATATGCCCTAACACATTTCTGGATATGCACCTAACGCTTCGGATATGCACCTAACAGTTTCTGGATATACATTTCACATACTTCTGGATATGCACCTAACAGTTTCTGGATATCAAACCCAAAGCTTCTGGATATCCAGAAGCTTTGGTCTTGGCCTTGGGTTTTTTTTTTCTGGATATAAAATGCAAAGCTTCTGGCTATTAAAAACACGTTTCTCCATAGTTATGGAGAAACACGTTTCTCAGCAGACCTACTCATAAATATTAGTAAAAATATGAACTTAAAAGGAAGTAAAAATTAATATTAAAACTGAGAGAAGACCAGAAAATTATGAAGCAGTTTTTACTAATATTAAGACGGATATAATACATAAATTGCAACAAATGTAGTAAGGTTTTTGAGGCAGAGGTTGTAATGACCAACGAATAAAATACGTATATATATTTTAAAAGCAGTTGTTACTTATCACCTGCATTCTCATCACCAACGGATAATAACCAATTTGCAAACGACCTGATATTCTCAACATTCGAAGAAGACGAACCGCCCTACATAAAATATTATATTTTAGTCTTATTATAACTTTTAAAATATAGATACGTATACATATTACATAATGTTAAACAAAATGTATTTGAAAATCACCTGTAATCTCATATTTTGTGTTAACCATAATACTTTGCATTCATTCCATAGTGTCGATGAACATAGTAAAGCATGTACAATATCATTTCTGCAACTCATAGGTATGACCGGAAGAATTTGTCTGAAATCTTCTCCAAATACCACAACCTTACCACCAAACGGCTTATCACATAACCGTCCATCAGGGCCACGTATAATATCTCTCAAGCTAAGATCAAGTGCCCCAAAGCAGTGTTTATGTGCCATTGGAGTTTCGTCCCAAATAATAAGCGATTTTTTAAGTAACTCTGCCTCATCAGAACCTGACTTAAGTTTGCTATATATGGAAGTCTCATCAAGCTGTAAAGGTATATCAAATTTAGAATGGGCAGTCCTAACTCCGGGAAGTAATAATGAAGAAATACCACTAGATGCAACTGCAACTACAATCTTCCTCTGCATCCATAATGCAACACATAATGTATTCCACATAAATGTCTTTCCCGTCCCTCCATAACCATACAGGAAGAATACTCCACCATTTTTGCTATCGATAGCTGACATGATTTCTTCATATACCCCCTTCTGCTCAGTCGTTAGTTGTTTATATAACTTGGCGTGCTCAACATTCATCTCTTCTATATCATATGATGTTTCATCTAAAATAAGCCTATTCTAGTATTCTGTGCATCCTCAATAGCAGAGTCGATCGGCTTAGGCATATTTGTAAACTTATGCAGGCTACTTTCATTTTGAACCAGTATCTTTTCAATTTCTGCTAAAGCACGATTCTTTTTCTGCTCTTCGCTTAGTTTCAATCCTGGCACAATTATGAAAAAAAGCAATTAAATATATATCAACAACAACAACAACAACAACAACAAAGCCTTATTTCCAAAATAATTTGGGATCGGCTAACATGAATCCTCATATGTCATCGTGAAAAAAAAAATAAATAAATAAAATAATAAACAAATAAATAAATAAACCAATTAAATATATATCCAAGAGTTAAAATAATAATAATTAAAGAAATACAAATTATATATATATGTATACTACATATATAAGATAAAACATATAGGGAGTACGAAATAATATATGTCCTTAAATTAAACGTTAAAACTTGGAGCTCAATATATTTGACAAAATAGATTATGATTATATACCTCAATTATTTTATAATAAATTAATTTTAGCGTAATTGGTGGAACAAAGTATTATTTTGAATTTAATTGATGATTTAACTTTACTTTATTTTTGAATTATACTTAATGGTGGAACAGAGTATCATTAATTTTGGTGTAATTGGTGTAACAGACCATTATTTTGAATTAATTAATGGTTTAGTTTGTGGAATAAACTTAGTAGATTTAAAAAAAAAAAAATCTATACCATAAACTTAGTACTTTATTTTTTGAATTTAAATTGATGATTTAGCATTACTTTATTAATTTTGGCCAAAAACAAATTAGGTAGGATTGAATGACTTTATGTATAATATAACTTGAATGACTTATCATTAATTATTACTTGTAAAGTTTACCTAATCGATTGTCACCTAAATATATGGGCACATATGATGAATAAGGAGGTGCAAATTGGGATGAGGGAGTATTCTAACGAGATTGATGCTTATAAGAAGTGTTCTTATCATTTTTTCCTTTGTGGTATTTGAAAATAAAATAAATTTAATTATAGTGTTATTCGTTTACACTTGCAATGATTAAATATTTTTTTCATGTGAGATATACCTATATATATGTGTGTGTGTATATCTATATATATGATTTATTGACATTCAATTATTGTATTATATATGGTAGTTTGAATTAAAACAGGATGCTTTCAAAAATTCAAAGTATATATAGTAGTTTGAATTTAAACAGGATGATTTCGAAAAGAGTTGGTCTGGCGAAAAATGCATTTCTCCATCTCTGTATGGAGAAACGGGTTTTTTAATATATTCAAAAATCGGCAACCATTTGAATTAAACCGGTTCTATTGTCCAAAAACCTACAAAAACCTACATAAATTCAATATTTGCGTAGATACACACACAGACATACTACAACGATCACAGCAAATGGAGACGAGCAAGACAGTTCAATCAAAATGAATATCCAGAAACAATACAAAAATCGATATTGATTAAATCAGGTAATATGAACCAAATCAACAACTACTGTTTTTAATTTTAATCAACGTTTATTGTACTAAGGTCGATTGTTATATTACATTTCCAGAGATTGTTATACGTAATTTTGGATATATCCATCAATAGCATAAATGGAAGCTCAATTACATGACAGATATTCAGAAATATCACAAATCGATATTCTACAGGCTACATGTTTGATCTCAATAAAACTTACTTGTTAATATTTTATATATCATGACCATCTTTATATCCATACCCAGATATTTATATAAATGATATCCAGATATTTATATAAATGATATCCAGATATTTATATAAATGATATCCAGATATTTATATAAATGATATCCAGAAGTACCAAAAATGTATATCCAGAAATGTGTTAGGTACATATCAAGAAATTGCTTATGGCTTTGGTCAATTCTATGTCCAGAAACCTTCAAAATGAATATCCAGAAACTATCAAATTGAATATTCAGAACTACCAAATTGAATATCTAGAAACACACAATTGACCATGTCCAGAAACTATAAAATGAGTATCCAAAAACCTTCAAATGTATATCCAGAAACCATCAAATGAATATCCAGAAACATTCAAAATGAGTATCCAGAAACCTTCAAAATGAATATCCAGAACTACCAAATTGAATATCCAGAAACACACAATTG
Source organism: Adenophora triphylla var. japonica (assembly GCA_022495995.1). NCBI lineage: Eukaryota > Viridiplantae > Streptophyta > Magnoliopsida > Asterales > Campanulaceae > Adenophora > Adenophora triphylla. The sequence continues at coordinate 10,435 of JAFEMH010005349.1, forward strand.
ACCATGTCTAGAAACAATAAAATGTATATCCAAAAAGTACCGAATTGAATATCCAGAAACTTTAAACTGGCAATGTACTAGGCCAAGGGATATGGCCATGTCCTTGGCCAAGGCCAATGCTATATCCAGAAACTATAAAAATGAATATTCAGAAACCTTCAAAATGAATATCCAGAAACTAACTAACTACTGCCTTTTCTTGTAGAATCATATTCTCATATTGATTTAGAATCTCAAATTCAACAACCTACATATCCTGAAACTGGGCTACAAATAGGTTTTCTCTCTTAACTTTATTGACATATTGATTTAGAATTACTGATTTCATATAACATTATTCTTTTAAATATATTTTGTGTGTGCAGTAGTAACTGAGGAACCTAATATTGATATAAGCAAAAATTTGATGGAAACAAAAGCAAAGACATGGGAGGAATTGTACAAACTGTATAAACTTCATGCAAATGCACTAGGATTTAGTATTAAGTTGTCAACAAATCATGTTTCAAAAAAGACTTCAAGGATATTAGACAAGCTATTCCGTTGCTCATGTGAAGGAGTTACCTGATCAACCCAAGAGGATAACATCAGTGTTCCATCACCAGTTGATGTTAATGAAGTTCAAATTCCTTCACCAATTGAACAACTCGATGTTACCAAAAAACAACAAAAGAGAAGGAGAAATTAAATAAAGAGGACTCAATGTAAGGCTCTTTTGAGGGCGAAATTGCTAAAAGAGAAAAATATGTATGTTGTTGATCGCCATGTTACAGAGCACAATCATCCAATGACAAGGACAGATTGGAATCATTTGAAGCGTAGTGAAAGGTATATCTCAGAAGATCAGGGTGAAATAATTGAAATAATGGAAGAAGCTGGTATAAAACCAACTGATGGATATAGTCGTTTGGTAAAAGCAGCTGGTGGAGAGGAACATGTTGGTCACACAAAGAAAGATCATATCAATTTTGTTCACAAACTTAGAATGGAAAAAATTGAAAATGGTGATGCTCAGAATGTTGTTGATAGGCTTTTTGAAATTTCACTGGAAGATCAAGGGTTCTATTTTAAAATCAAATTTGATGATGAAGGAAGACTTGGGGCTATATTTTGGAGAGATAGCATGATGAAGGAAGATTACAAGCTCTATGGAGATCTGGTTACATTTGACACAACTTATACTACAAATAGATACAACCTTATTTGTGCCCAATAGTTGGCATTAATAATCATTGGAACACTGTCATGTTTGGTTGTGCTTTCATAGCAAATGAAAAAAAAAAGAAATATTTGTCTGGTTGCTTAAGCAGTTTAGAAAATCAATGGGAGGCAAAGAACCAAAAACAATATTTACAGACCAAGACCAAGCAATGTCAAATGCAATTGAAGAGGTATGATTATAAAATTCCATAACCAGTTCTTTTATAATATTTCTTATCTAGTATTTTATTTGTGCTATATAGTTCTAACAATATTAATGTGCCTTAACTTTACCCAGATGTCATTGGTGTTTATATCCAGAAACTACCAGATTGAATATCCAGTAGCTAGTCATTCTAAAGTTTCTGATTATTCAATATAAAGTTTCTTTGATATTTATTTGGTAGTTTCTGGATATTCATTTGGTAGTTTCTGGATATTCAATTGTTAGTTTCTGGACATGGCCAAGGCCAAAGCCAAGACAAAAAATTGGTCAATGAAAATTTATTGTATGTTAATATCCAGAAGCATATAATGTTAATATCCAGAAACTTTATTATAATACAGGTATTTGAAGGGCGGACGAGGCATAGGCTATGTTTATGGCACATCCAACAAAATGATGTATCCCACTTTGGACAATTGAAGACAAATGAAGATTTTAAAAAAGAATTTGATCATTGTTTAATGGGATGTACCAGTGAGGATGAATTTGAAAGATGTTGGGAGTCAATGCTCGTGAAATACAATCTCGTTGAAAATTCCTGGTTCAAGCGTCTATATGGACTACGGGAAAAATGGTGCACAGCTTTAAGCACAAATTTCTTCTCAGCTGGAATATTGTCATCCCAAAGAAGCGAGAGTACAAATCATGCCCTATATTTCAAAGGAAACAGAAACACATCCCTCACTCAGTTCTTTGACATATTCAATGAAACAGTTAAACGTTGGAGGAATACTGAACAAGAGAAGGAATTTCAAGCATCAATCTCAGTCCCTCAACCAGACATGTATGGTGGTATCATAAAACAAGCAGCTCAGGTATACACACCACAGATATTCAAGTTCTTTGAGATTGAGGTAAAACGAGCTTTTCCTGCTGTGTACAAATTTGGAGATGAAAGTGATGAAGATTGCAGATTCATACATGTTGCTCATGAGAAGTACCCAGATAAATATGAGAGTGTACTCTTTGTTAGGAATAATGAAAGTGTAACAAATAGATGCAAAGCTACAATCAGTTTACTACAGTCGGTTGGTTGTGCTTTCATTGCATAAAGGCGTTGAATTTGTCAAATGTCACAAGGATACCAGATATCTACATTGAAAAAAGGTGGACAAAGATGGCAAAAAAAGATATATGGGACAAAGTCTATCAAGGAAAAGATAATACATCAACAAAGAAAAATGAATTCATTCCCTGAAAATAAAAGATGGCAATGAAATACCACAATCTGATGATGGCTTGTCATGAAAACAGAGCTGCAAAAAAGATACTGAAAGATGGGTTCAATAGAGACTCACTTCTTATACAACAATTGTTGTCAGAAAATCAACAGGATTGTAGATCTATGACAAGTGTTAATGATAGCATTGGTTCAGAAAGTATAAAAAGTGCTCCAGCTGTGATGGATCCAATTCGTGCAAATACAAAGGGCAGAAAACGAAAGCTAAAGACAAAGTTTGATAGAAGAAAGCCAATCACTGATGAGTTTGGTTCAAAAACACAAAATGAACATTTGATTTAATAGTTTTTAGAATGAAGTACAATTTATTAAGTTGACTAGTTAAATATTTTATATACAGATATTTGATGTTTTTATGTTCAGAAATGAAAGCAATTGATATCCAGAAATTGCTTATTTGCTTTGGCCTTGACCTTGATTTTGTACTTAGCCTTGGCCTTGGCCATGGCCAAGTCCAAAGCCAAGGCCAATTCTATATCCAGAAGTATGTGAATGTATATCCAGAAATGTGTTAGGTGCATATCCAGAAATTGCTTATTGGCTTTGGCATTGACCTTGATTTTGTCCTTGGCCTTGGCCTTGGCCTTGGACTTGGCCTTGGCCTTGCCATGGACAAGTTGGCCTTGGACTTGTCATGTATTTGGCCTTGGCCTTGGCATGGGCTATGGCCATGTCCTTTGCCAAGGCCAATTATATATCCAGAAGTATCCGAATGTATATCCAGAAACAATCAAAATGTATACCAGAAATTATCAAATTAAATAGGAAATATAAAATTTAAGAAAAAAAACAAACTAAGTAAATTATTTTAAATACAATTACAAAAAAAAAACCAACAATAACAACAACAGGTTCCTAAATTTTAAGAAAGAACCAAACCCACAACAGCAATAAGGGGAGGAGCAAGAACAACAACAGCAACAAGAACAACATCAATTATTATAGAATTAATCTCATCTCGGTTCCTCTGTTCAGAGTCCCCTAATTCCCATCATTGACTTCTGTCATATGATGCTCTAGTGTGATGTGTTGTAGCATGGATATTTCTCCATACGCAGAAATAGATCCAAAATGAATAGCATGCGCAAAGAGTTGGTCCCAAGACAAGGTTCTTGTTGGAAAGTTCCTAGGGGGCAGAATGGGCATTGCAATTTATTTTCCCCATTATAGAGGGGAAAACGCCCATTTTGGATTGATCGCTTGTGCCTTGCAACTTTTTGCTCCATGGTTAACTCTCTGTTAACCCTAGGTGGAACATCCACATTATTATCTACATATTCAACCTCCTCAGGCTGAAACCCTACATCAGAATCAGAACTTTCGTTCTGCTGAGCTTGGTTGTTGTTGTTGTTATTCATTTTGAGAAATTTGATTTTTTTTTGTTGTGATGGTAGGAGTGGTGGTGTATGGTATTTATATAGGCTGAGTACTTGAAACCAGTCAAAAAAGTTGAATTCAATGAATTCAATGAGTTCAATGAATTCAATGCACTTACCAACTGTACACATTTATTACTCTTTGAATTCAATAGTAAGTTTGAATGCTTTTTTGACCATTAAAGACAAGCAAACTTATCATTATTTATTACTGTTGAAGGAGGTATATCCAGAAACTATCAAAAAGTATTTCCAGAAACTATCAAAAAGTATATCCAGAAACTTACAAATGTATATCCAGAAATTATCAATATGAATATCCAGAAACTATCAATTCTATATCCAGAAACTCTTAATTTCAATATCCAGAAACTATCAAAATGTATATCCAGAAACTACCATATTGAATACCCAGAAACTTTAATTGGCCTTGAACTTGATTTTGACCTTGGCCTTGGCCATGGCTTTGGCCTTGTCCTTGTCATGGCCAGAATCTATCAAAATGTATATCCGGAAACTATCAAAATGTATATCAAACAAAAACAGTCATGGATTCAATAGTGCCAAATTTCAAACAAAAACAGTCACGGATAACAATACATCACCTATATTACAAAATACATCAAACACAACAATATTAAAAACAGAATTTAGTACCATTAAACACTACCACTACCACCTGCTCCATCATCGCCTACGTTGTCATTCAATTTGTTTTTTGGATCATATTCATTTAAAATACATTCCAAATACATTTCCAAAGCCTTGTGGTGAATCCTAGTAGCTTCATCAATGTTGTGAGCGTTGCCAAACTCATGAGCATGATTGACTATCCCCACATAATCCTTATCCCTACAATTGTGTCCATTACATGGCTCCAATGGACAACGAAATGAGGGAGTTCCATTTGCAGAAGAAGGTTGCAAAATAACAAGATGACCATAGATGAATTTTTTGTAGCATACCATGTATATTTTCCAACTTTTGTCATCATTTGAATCACCCAAAGTTGGCTCACTAGAATTTCCCTTGCCTTTGTTCATCACTAGAAAAATTATTAAAGGTAGAATTTTTCTTGAACTTGATGTATATGCTTGCCTTTGGACAAATTTATATATGCTGAGTACTTAAAACCAGTCAAAAAAGTTGGTCAATGAATTCAATGCACTTACCAACTGTACACATTTATTACTCTTAGAATTCAATAGTAAGTTTGAATGCTTTTTTGACCATTAAAGTATATCCAGAAACTATCAATTCTATATCCAGAAACTATCAATTCTATATTCAGAAACTATCAAAATGTATATCCAGAAACTATCAAAAAGTATATCCAGAAACTTAGAAATGTATATCCAGAAACTATCAATATGAATATCCAGAAACTATCAATTCTATATCCAGAAACTCTTAATTTGAATATCCAGAAACTATCAAAATGTATATCCAGAAACTACCATATTGAATATCCAGAAACTTTAATTGGCCTTGAACTTTATTTTGACCTTGGCCTTGGCCATGGCTTTGGCCTTGTCCTTGTCATGGCCAGAAACTATCAAAATGTATATCCAGAAACTATTAAAATGTATATCCATAAACTTACAAATGAATATCCAGAAACTATCAATATGAATATCCAGAAACTATCATTTCTATATCCAGAAACTCTTAAATTGAATATCCAGAAACTCTTAAATTGAATATCCAGAAACTTTAAATTGACAAAGCAAAAGTTTTTAAAGAATCTTGTACATTTCTTTCAAAAGTGTGGAGTAATATATTTCTCCACTAAAGTACGTTAATTACATCACTAAACCAGATTCCTAATTACGTAATTACAATCATCTATGAATCTTGTACATTACTTTGTTCTTCTGTTCTTTTTGTTTTCTTTTCTTTTTCAAAAGTGTTTGCCTGAATCATAAACTTATGCCTATCTTTGTTCAATTGACTAAGCAAAAGTGTTGAAAGAATTTCAGCTCGTAGACGAATCCTTTGTTTATCCTACAAAGTAAAAAAAAATAAAAAAATTGTTAAAACATATACTCCCTCCGTCCCATTACAAACCACAAACTTTCCTTTTTGGTCGTCCCATTACAAACCACAAACTTCCTAAAATGGAAAGGAATCTTTACTATTCCCTCCACTCATTCTCTCTCCTACATTATTTTAATACCCACAACACCATTATAATTCACTATTTCCTCCACTATAATTCACTTTTCCTTAATTCCCGTATCTACAGTAAATTTCCCATTACTAATGGGACGGAGGGAGTATATACAAACTCATATAATATAAATATGAATAAAAAAAAACTTTAATAGTACCTGACATAACTCAGGGCATGAGTACATTGATCCTTGAAAATCATTCATCTCAGACATCACATAAACTCCACAATCATGGTTAGCTTCATTTTCTTCAAGAACCCAATCACATTCCATGTATTCAAATTTATATAATTTTTTGCCTTCAAAATCATTATAACATGGATGGCAAATCTTTTTCAAAAAAGATTTCATAGGCGCATACTGAAAAAATTTTAAGTATAAAATATTAGATAACCAATGGAAACAAAAATGAAAAATATAAAACTGCAAAAAAAATATAGTATAAAGTGCCAATTTGAACTGCTTTCGTAAGTTTCACAACATATACCAATGCTTTTGTAAGTTTCACAACATCAGCTGCTTTTGCTTCATTCATTGAAAGGTTGTCAAAATATTGAATGGATTTTGAACCATGTTGTACACATATAGTGTAAAGTGCCCACTTGAACTGCTTCCCTTAAAATATGGGATAAAAAACTGCAAAAAAAATAAGTATATCCAGAAATATATTAGGTGACTATCCAGAAATTTCTTATTTGTCTTGGACATGGCTAAATCCATGGCATTGGCCATGGCATAGGCCTTGGCCTTGGCCTAGGCCTTGGTCATGGATATATCCAGAAATATCTAGAAGTATATCCAGAAATATAGTAGATGACTATCCAGATATTACTTTCGCCATGGCATAGGCCTTGGCCTTAGCGTAGGCCTTGGTCATGGATATATCCAGAAATATCATAAAATATATTCAGAAATTTTCAATATGATATCCAGAAATGTATTGACAAATGAAAATACATACCAGATCTACTTCTTTCAGATCCATTAGATTCCCATCGACATTAACAACATCTTTCCAATACAAAAAAGTTTGAAGCATTTCTGCAGCACCATAACGAGCATTGCAAGAACGTTTCGCCCAAGTAGCCTGTTAATATAAATGATAACAATATCTTAAAGAAATTTCATGGATATATACCCTGCAATCGATATATACTTATAAGTTGTTGAAAAATGTAAACTTACAGAATGGTCAACACCAAACATAAATCTCTTCATTACAACCTTTTTATGTTCCAGCTTGTTCAACAACATTGCCCAAGCATTCACAATTACACCTGTGATATATGTATCTTCTTGCATACTCAAAATATCATCTGCTTCCAGTCCAATGCGATCATTAAACTGAAAAAACACTGAAAAAAAATAATATTAGAATTTGAATACCATAATAAATTTCAATTGCAATAATATTGAAATAAAAAGGGGATATTACTTTTTTGACGCTGGAAGAATCAATTTTGAGAAGCAATAATCAACCACTTTCATCTTTAGCTTTGGCATACCAATCATTACTTCCTTATTCTTCACCATAAATTCAGATGAAAGAATAATCTCACCATTAACAGGTTCCAAATCCACTTCATCTAACATCTTATCAAACTTCTCACCATTAACACAATGTTGAGAAATTTTACCAACCAAATTATCAATATCACCCAAAATTTGTGAAGAAAGTTCTTCTTCCACGTCAACTTCCTTGATAACAGACATAGGCTCAATCATTTTTTGTTTAAACAGATGGGAATCAGTAACTTGATCCTCTGTATTAAGCCTAGCTATTTGATGCTCTGCAGATTGATCTTCAGTTGGTTGAGCAACATTGGTAACAACTTGATCCCCAAAATGCTCATGCAGATATCTGTCATTAAAATCCTGAAATTTGTCAACATTATCATCAGACGCTGTACGCTCAGATTCTTGACTCTGTGATAAAATCCTAAATGTTGGTAATGGTCCAACCTTCCCTTTCTCCTTAAGCTCAACTTTTTAAGTTTTCAACTTATCAATAATATCATCAATATAATCAAAAACTTGACTTCCCCAAGATTGACTATTACCATACAAATCCTCCTCTTCAACAGATCCTTTCTCCACATCATCATTATTAACTTTTTCTTTCTCCTTCTCAATTTTTGAAATCCTTGCAATATGAGCATTGATAGCAACTTTAATATCATTGTGAAATATTTCCAGTGACTCTTTAACAGAATTCAAAACTTCTGGAACATTTTCACTTGCAGGATGATTTGTAGGATGACTTACATCATCAACAAAAGGAGCAGCATCAATCAGCAATCCAATTTTTCCTTCATCTAAATCATTCTCATAGCTCGTAATAGGATAAACATTATCCAAATAAAGTACTCCACCCCAATCAATTTTAGCTTCATTACCAGCCCTGCAAGAAATTTTCTCTTGAGTCCAATGTTGAATCAAAGGACATGCAGTTGGTTCATGTTTACCCAAATATGGAAATCTATGAAAGTGAGCTATTACAAGAATTGCCACACAACCACTACAACACCTCACTTTACTACCAGAAGAGCCTTAAACTTCCTAACACCATCAGATATCTTAGTCAATACAAACTGGCACCAATCAAACTTTTTAATTTGAGTAACATCTTCAACCAATGCCAACAAAGAACAATCAACTGGCCTTTGTTACTACCGGTGCAAGAAAGAAATCGACAAAGAACAAGACATAGAGGCGTTTAAACTCATCACCTCCATTAGGTAGTTCTTTGATGCGTTCACCAAGCAGACGGGCTGGAATACCATCTTTAACTTTCCCAAAAGTATTTATGTATCGTGCGCTCAACTCTTTGTCAATGCCTATTGAACAATTTATCTTCTCTTTTTTTAAATTCCTAGGAAGACAAAGAATATCAAAAACATCATTTGTTGTTATATAATACTTGTTATGTCTGATTCTCTAAATAAAGCTTCCCGAATCAAATCTTTCCACAAGATATTCCAGAATTCTCCCTGTTGGCAATCTATTCAACTTAAGTTCTAATAGCCCACCAAAACCTATAGATTTAACATCTTCTTTCTGAGCAGGGGTTAAACCAAGATCAATAAGCCTTTCTGGGACACAACAATGTTCAAATGCCCGTTTCTTACCACTTTCAACCACATCCACTGTTGATTTCTTCTTTGACTTCTTAAATTGACCTTCAACAGGCAAATGAACAATTAATTGATTCTTCTTATGCTTCTTACTACCTTCACTTTTATTTAAATCTGCAACTACAAAACATAAAAAATAAAAAAAAATCAAGAGGATATCCAGAAATAAATGAAATGAATATCCAGAATAATAAAGAAAGGATATCCAGACAATTAGAATTGGGCTTGGCCTAGGCCATGGGCTATGGCCATGTCCTTGGCCAAGGCCAATTCTATATCCAGAAACTATAAAATGTATATCCAGAAACTACACAATTGAATATCGAAACATACAAATGAATATCCAGAAACTATCAAAATGCATATCCAGAAACTACACAAATGAATATCCAGAAACTTTCAAAATGAATATCCAGAAACTACACAAATGAATATCCAAAAACTTTCAAAATGATATCCAGAAAATATCCACAAATCGTTAAACATAAAACACAAAATCGATACACAGAAATTGAAAATTTCAAACTAAAACACATTGTTAAAGTCATATACAGATGAGTATGCTTAATATATCCAGAAATTTATGAAAATTCGAACCAAAACAATAATAACATGTGAACTCACAATCGGATTTTTCCTTGCTCTTGATTTCATCAACTGGATTTCCCATAATTCCTTCGATTGCTACTGATTTCGCTTGCTACTGATTTCTGAATATAGTTTCTGGATATTCAACTGGAGTTCGCATGCTACTGATTTCGTTTTGGTATTAAAATTAGGGCAAACGGGTTTTAATTAAACCGGTTAAGAAACCGGTTCGTTAAACATTCAATTAAACCCGTTAATAAACCGGTTAAGAAACACGTTTCTCCTTAGCGCTAAGGAGAAAGTTTCTCCTTAGATTTTGGCTTTCGAAAAATTGAAATTAATTAATCAGTTTTTTTTTAAGTTGAAATAAAATGGATGATTGTGATTGGTGGATGATGAAAAGATTGGCCAATGATGTTGTGCCATTTGAAGTTTTCTAGGACCTCCAAAAAGTTTTGCTATTATATATAGTAGATTTTCATATCAATCATAACCATAAAAAAAAAAAAAATTATGAAACGAATGGAGTAATTTAGTTATTACTTGTAAAGTTTACCTGATCGGTTGTCACCTAAATATATGGGCACATATGATGAATAAGGAGGTGCAAATTGGGATAAGGGAGTATTCTGATGAGATGGATGCTCATAGGAAGTGTTAGATCTTATCATTTTTTTTCTTCGTGGTATTTGGAAATAAAATAAATTTTATTATAGTGTTATTCGTTTACACTTGCAATGATTAATATCTATTTTTTTCATGTGAGATATACCTATATATGTGTGTGTGTGTGTATATCTATGATTTATTGACATTCAATTATTGCATTATATATGTTAGTTTGAATTAAAACATGATGCTTTCAAAAAATTCAAAGTATATATGGTAGTTGGAATTCAAACAGGATGATTTCAAAAAATTGAAATTAATTAATCGGTTTTTTTTTTAAAGTTGAAATAAAATGGATGCTTATGATTGGTGGATGATGAAAAGGTTGGCCAATGATGTTGTGTCACTTAGAATTTTCTAGGAACTCCAAAAAGTTTTACTATTATATATAGTAGATTCCAGTTTAAGGTTCTTAGTTGATTTATTACCTAAAATGAACTATGAGACTCATTTGTTATTCTCACAACAAAAACTATATACCCACTTTCTCTCTCTTACTTTACTTTTCATAATTACAACATTTTATTTTTTCTTGAGTGGGAGAGGAAAGAATTTTCTATGTTAATTTCAATGTCGTCAATGGTTTTATATACAACATATAGATCTTGGTCTAATCTTAATACAAGTCAATCCATACAATTACTCTATCAATCCCTACGATTTCGCCAACTAATTGATATACACTATCGATCCCTTACACTAACTATTTGATATACATAAATAAGTACAAGATATATAACAAGAGAGAAGAGAGTATATCACGAGATATAAGCGAGATCATGCAGAGCTTTGGAGCTCTCCTTTGCTTCGCGCGCCCCTAGCGCCCTTGCAGCTCCCCTAATGCCCTAGCTCTCTTTAGCTCTCTTTCTGGTGCCTCCATGGTTCTTCCTAGCGCCTGTCATGGTTCTTATGGCGCTCCTACCTCTCCCCTAGGGCGCTCCTCCAGCGTTCCTCCAACACTCCCCTCAAGTTGGAGCATGAAGGTCACAAACGCCCAACTTGCCAAGTAAGATATTGAATTGTCGAGTCTCAATCACTTTTGTAATATGTCTGCTAACTAAGCAGAAGTGTGAACATATTTCGTAGAGAATAGGCCAGAATGAATGGCATCACGAACAAGGTGACAATTAACCTCGATATGTTTGGTGCGCTCATGAAAAACAGGATTTTGTGCGATGCGAATAGCTGACTGACTATCACACAAGAGAGTCATAGGATCTGAGAGAGTGATCTCAAATGATAATAAAAGACCACGCATCCATGTAAGTTCACATGTCACGCTTGCCATACAGCGATACTCAGCTTCGGCCAAAGAGCGAGCAATGGTGGTTTGCTTCTAAGTCTTCCACGACACAGGAGAACTACCCAAGCACATAAAGTACGCCGTCAAGGAGCAACGAGTAATGGGGCAGCCGGCCCGGTCAGAGTCACAATAGGCATATGGTCGAAGATCCGAGTCAGTACGCAATAGAATCCCCTGGCCAGGATGTTCCTTTAGATAGCGAACCACTCGTAAAGCCGCATACCAATGATCAAGCTTGGGTGTTTTCATAAAATGTGCAAGGATATGAACATAGTAAGAGAACTCTGGTCTCCTGATAATGAGGTAGATTAAATGTCCAACGAGACATCAATAGCGTTCAGGGTCAGACAAGAAATCATTGTCTGTCAAAGTCAATCGATGATTTTGCTCAATAGCAGTATTCGCCGTACGTGCACCAAGAAGACCAGTTTCAGAGAGAATGTCAAGAGTGTATTTCCTTTGAGACAAGAATATCCAATTCGAGTGGCGTGCAACCTCTATTCCTAAGAAATACTTCAAGCGCCCAAGATCTTTCATTTTGAAACAATGACATAAATAATCTTTAAACTCAGTAATGGCAGCGGAATCATTACCCCAGTGACCAAATCGTCAACGTAAACCAAGATATGTATGGCGATGCCGTCCTTCTGATAAGAAAAGAGCTAATAGTCTGAGTACGATTGAATAAAATCGTACTTATTCAACGCAACAGATAGCTTTGCAAACTAGCAACGAGGTGCTTGACGAAGCCCATACAAGGACTTTCGGAGCTTACATACTTTGCTATACATATTGGGTTGATACCCCAAGGGAAGCTTCATATATACCTCCTCACTCAGATCTCTATGTAATAAGGTGTTGCGAACATCCATTTAAAGAAGTTCCCAACCGCGGGCTGCGGCAATAGCCAGGAAAATTCATAATATAACCATTATAACCGTTGGAGTAAAGGTTTCTGTGTAGTCTATGCCTTCCACTGGACGATTACCCAGAATTACTAGTCAAGCCTTGTATCGTTCCACCGTTCCATCTGCCTTATATTTGATTTTGTACACCCATTTGTTCCCAATAACCTTTTTACCAATAATAGCATCCACCAGATCCCATGTCCCATTCTGATCTAGAGTATCAAGCTTATTGTTCATGGTTGCCCTCTACTCTTCCGACCTTACAGCCTCTGCAAAGTTTCTAGGCTCAGCACCTGTATCAATTGTGGCAAAAAACAACGATTTGCATAAGAGAATTTATTGCAATCAACAAAATGTGATAAAGGATATCGAGTACATGAAGACTTGTTTGGAGAGAGTGAACTGGACGAGGGGATAGCTCGTATAATGTGTGTCTGATATGTGCTTAAATCATACTCGATTCTTGTATACCATGAGGTGGGAACCTTTGTCCATATTCCACTGCCCAAATTATCAGATACTTCCTCCATGTTAGGTGCAGGCGCTTCACCTGGAACAGACTCAGTGTTAGGCACCTCAGTTGAAGCTACAGGCGCCTTATCATGCTCATGGGGCACCTCATCTTGCTCAAGAGGCGCCTCATCATGCACAAGGGGCGCATCAACGGGATTTTCAACTTTTGTGCCTCGCTCAGAAGCACTAGTATCCCCAATAATCGTCTCCTCAAGATTATAAAAAATGGAATCAGGACCAATAACCTTTTCATTTGGGCTATCACTTTGACAAATGAAGGGTAATTTGGATTCTACAAAAACAACATCAAGGGAGACAATTGTTTTGTATTTCTCAAGGTCATACAATAACCATCCTTTCTTGCCGAAAGGGTAACCCAAGAAAACATACTTCCTACTTCGACTAGCAAATTTACCATTATCACGACGTGAATATTGAGCATAACAGAGAGAACTGAAAACCCTAATGTTTTTATAAGTGGGTGTTTTGCCAAAAATGATTTCATACGGAGTTTTTCCATGCAAAAATTTGAAAGGGTGCGATTAATCAAATACCCGACCATCAAAATACACTCACCCCAAAATCTAATTGGCAATCTAGCTTGTAACCGTAAGGCCCGTGCTACGTTCAAAATGTGATGATGCTTTATTTCCTATCTCCCATTTTGTTGTGAAGTGCGAATACATGTGGTGTGAAACACAATTCCGTTTTCAGCAAAATATTTTTCAAGACGTGTAAATTCTTTCCATTGTCACTTCGTACCAATTTGACACGTTTATTAAACTGACGCTCAACCATGGCAAGATAATTTTTCAAAGTATGAGGCGCATCACTTTTTGAGTTTATCAAATATACCCACACAGCGCGAGAGCAATCATCCATAATAGTTAAACAATAAGTTGCTCCACACAAAGAAGGTGTCCGATAATCACCCCAAAGATCAACATGAATTATATCAAAAATCCCTTCAGAATTGCTCTCACTAGGCAAAAACTTATTTCTAGTTTGTTTGGCTTTGCAACAAATTTCACAAACATCTTTATTAGAACTATTTCGACTAACGAAAGGAAGTAAACTAACTACTTTACTTGATTGATGTCCCAATCGCCAATGCCATAACTCATGCTTTGCAAGTTCCTTAGCACTGCAGACTCGGGCTTCGGCAGACTTCCTTATGTAGTACAACCCCTTACTTTGTTCACCTGCACCAATCAACGTATTCGAGGTTCGGTCCTATATTACATAAATTTTGTCAAAAAATTGCACAAAATTATTTGGGTCACAAAGCAACTGAGAGACAGTCAGGAGATTACAATTGAATGACGGAGCATAAATTACATTTTGTAGAAGTTTAGGCCCAATTTTAACATCGCCTTCTTTTGTGACAATGATGTTCTTCACATAAGGAAGTCCTACTCGACTAGATTCAATGTTATGATCTACGAACATTGCCAAGGAACGCAAGGGTTCCTGTTATATGTCGATTAGCCCCTTTATCCACTAGCCAATGCTCATCATTCATCTTTTATTCATGCGCTCATTACTTTTGACATTAGTCTGCACCATGGCTTTAAAGTTGTTCCACTGTTCACCTGTGAGTCTCAAGAGTTGAGCGCGGTCTGCATCTGTCATCTCTGCGCCATCATCATCATTCACTTGTACAGTGTTAGCTCGAGCGCTGAAACACTCGCGTCCTCTTGCTCCTCCAGCGGTTGCCCTGACATATTGCCCTTTTATTCCCTTTCCATTTCGTGAGGATTGCTCGCCCCACCATTCCGAATATCCCACAAGCTTGAAACAAGAGTTGACTTCGTGTCCCTTTTTCTTGCAATGTCCATAAGTAACATTCCCCATCTCTTTGCACTCCCCCTAGATTTCAGACCCCGGTGTTGGTGCGCACCACAAAGCTCATAGGAGTACTCCTCTCTCGCGCTCCCCTTGACACGCTCTTTCACCACCATTGAATAAACTTTGTTTACATTGGGAAGAGGCTCTGAGTTCAGAATATTTGATTTTACATTCTCGAACTTAGGTGCCTCGAGTCACATAACAAACTGATGCACTCTCTCCTCCTCCCTTCGCTGAGTGAGCCTCAATTTGATCTCACATTTGCATCTGGTGCAAGAACACGCCGAAAACTTGTCATAGTCAATCAATTCATCCCGCAGCTTCTTAATCCGACCAAATTAAGTAGTCACGCTCTCGTTCTTCTATTGCTTACAATTGGCTAGGTCACACTTGATCTGTTGCAGCCTTGGCCCATTGCCAAACAAGAATCTCTACTCCAAGTCGTTCCACAAAATCATTGCCTCCTCAACGTAAGACACCGTGGATCGAAGATTCTGTTCAATAGTGTTGAAGTTCCATGACACCACCATCAAGTTCACCGTCCGCCAAAGCTCTAGTTCGTCTGCATTTGTCAGACAATAAATCGTTCCATCGATGAGCCCAAATTTCTTCTTGGCTCTCAACGAACCCTTGAAAACATGAGCCCATTCTTCATAGTTTTTTCCTTTCAATTGGACATAAGCGAGAATCTGTCGGTGATTATCACTCGATGAAAGGAAGTATGGGTTATTTTCTCACTACTCTCGGGAGCCATTTGCGTTGTGTTGTGTTTAGGTTTAGGCTTCAAGATCACCACTTTGATACCAAGTTAGAAATCAAGGGTAGGAGAGGGATGAATTTTCTCTGTTCATTCCAATGTCGTCAATGGCTTTATATACAACCTTGATCTAATTTTGATACAAGTCAATTCCTACAATTACGCAATCAATCCCTACAATTTCGTCAACTACTTGATATACATTATCGATCTTTACAATTACGCTAACTACTTGATACACATAAATAAGGACAAGATATTTACAAAGAGAGAAGAGAGTATATCTCGAGTTATAAGCGAGATCATGTAGAGCTCTGGAGCTCTCCTTTGCTTTGCAGCTCCCCTAGCGCTCTAGCTCTCTTCCTAGCGCCTCCATGGTTTTTCCTAGCGCCTGTCATGGTTCTTCTGGCGCTCATACCTCTCCCCTAGGGCGCTCCTCCAGTGCCTAGGGCGCTCCTCCATCGTTTCTCCAACATAATCCCCGAATCAAGTCAAACTAAGAACATTGAACTGGGACGGAGGAAGTATATTAAAACTTAATCAATCTTGAAGTTAATTTATAACATACGATTGACTTGAGAAAGAGGAGATTAAGGTTGGCCTGAAACGTGTTCAAAGTTATACTTTGATATTTGAGGTGCAAGCAAGACTTTGAATAATAGATGGCAGTATTGGATAATTCAAATTTATAGAGACAGATATGAGCGGGTTGAGATTCAAAGATGTAATTTTTTTAGGCGAATTAGACCATCTACAATGGTGGGTTTTTTGGGTGTTGTAAGATTTTGAGGGTGTTGAATCCAATGGAAAGGGTGTTGAAGGGGGAGTTGTTTAATTGGGGTGTTGTAATTTTACAACATGTTGATAAAAAGAGAGGGGGCCGGCTGATGATCCACGTGGCGTCCATTCATTGGGCCGACATGGCGCGTGCAGTACACGCGTCGATAGAGGCGCGTTGCTGCAGGCGGAAATCCTTTTTTTTTTATTGGGACACTTGGCAGGCTATGCTTGGCTGGTTGGATTTCATTTTTTTATCTGATTTTTTAACCTCAATTATTTTATAATAAATTAAGTTTTTTTTTTTAATTTTTACACCAAAATTCATATTTTTTTCTCTATAAATAGAGACTTGTTTCATTTGATTTGGACACAGAAAAAAAAACCCTCTTTTTTAAATATAAATTTCTTAATTATCCTTTGCTAATTTTTCTTTTTAATTTTTCAATATCTTTTTAGTGAAATAGATCTCAATAATAACCATTTCAACACTCGAAATTGCATGATACAAAAGTTCATCAAGAATTACAGGCGGATATAATCAAGCACATATGGGCAAAGTTCAGAATGTTTCGCAAATAGTGATTATTTTTAAGTCTTGTAATGTGTGATTTAATAGTTTTATTGTGTTGTGAGTCGAGTCTATTGTGTCATATGCTTATTTGTCTTTAATTACTTGTATCGCGAGCTAAGCTTATTGTAACTTTTATTTGTTTTAATAATAATTATCGTCATTGCTCGTATTTATTTAATTGTAATTACAGAAAATTAATTAAGTGTGAAATATTTTTTTAATTATAAATGATAATAATAATAATAATTTTTCTAATCATAAAAATAAAAAATATAAAATAAAATAAAAGTGGGGGGTATAGGATGATAAGTTAGAAGGGTGTTGAATTTTTATAAACAAAATCATTGTAAGGCGTAAAAATTGAAAGGTAGTTGATAAATTAAATAGAGGAGGGAGAATCTGATGTGGAGTGATAAAATGGGTGTTAAAAGTGAAAGAGATGTTAAAACCATTGTACATGGTCTTTTGTTGGAAGAGGTTGATTGTTCATCCAACAACCAAACAATCGAACTACACCGTTGAGATTCAAAGATGTAATTTTTTAGACGAATTAGCAGAAGAAAAAGAGATTGATTGAAAACAATCGAACTACACTAATCTCTCTTAAAGTCTGAGGTTTCACCTTAAACTCAATTGGTATTAAGGAGAGTAGCCCAAGATCCTTATATGTTAGAGACAAGTCTTGTTTATTCTCGATGTGGGATAATGTTCTCTTACACGCCCCCTCACGTATAGCCGGGCTTTGCCAAATACTTACAACGTGAACTGGATGGTGGGTGGCGCGGAGGGTTCATCGTGGGCCGTTGAGCCTGCACGTGTAATGGACCAGCTCTGATACCATGATAAAGTCTGAGGTTTCACCTTAAAATCAATTGGTATTAAGGAAAGTGACTCAGGATCTTTATATGTCATAAGCAAGGCTTACAACGTGGCCTTATTAATCGGGTGGCGCGGAGTAACATCGTGGGTCATTGGGCTTGTACGTGTAAGGACCTGCTTTGATACCATCTTAAAGTCAGAGGTTCCACCTTAAAATCAATTGGTGTTAAAAAGAGTAGCACATAATCTTTATATATTAGAGACAAGTCTTATTTATTCCCGATATAAAATAATGTTCTCTTACAACCTCGTATCTCATTATTAAAGGGTGTACTTTATTTTTAAACTTACGTAATTTTTTAGACGAATTAGGAGAAGGAAAAGTAAAAATAATTACGTAATTTTTTAGACGAATTAGGAGAAGGAAAAGTAAAAATAATTACGTAATGCTTGTCTATCATTAAAGGGTGTACTTTATTTTTTAACTTAAATTCAATATTAATAAGTTTAATCTTTTAAACAGAATTATTTTGTTGATTAACACAAGTTTGGGTTGCACGTATTCCTATGATTGAAAAGTTGTTGGATATTGCAAGTTGTGTGGTGTTCTCAATATCTTAAAGCTTTAGTTGAAAAAATTCTAAAAACCAGATTAAATGAAACTAATTAATTACTTCTTCCGTTCTAAATAATTGTCAACAGTTCATTTATCAATATTTTTATATTAAAAAAAAAGTGTTTTACCGGTTTATACTCCCTCCGATCCACGATAATATGCAAAAAAAAGATTCCTTTTGAACGTCGCACAATAATCTGTATTTTCCTAAAATGGAAATGAGACCCACTTGTCTCTACTCACAACCATTACCAATTACTTCACTTTCTCTCTCCTACCCAACCATCTACACTCACAACATATCACCTTTTTTTTTCACTTTTTACCTTAATTCTCGCGTCATCACAAAAAATATGTATATTCCTGAGACGGAGGGAGTATATATTTGTACAATACAATGATGAAATTTCATCAAGTCATTATTCTTAATCAGAAACATAACCACCTTTATTTTGAGACAAATTATAATAATAAAAGTACAATATTTATTATAAAATGAATAAATCAAGTAGTATGGCATTCTAAATTAAATAAAAGTCACGAGAGTTGACTTTTGAATATGTGCCTGCGCAACTTAATTATTGGTTGGCAAAAGGTAGGCGCGCAACAGCAGAATTTCTGATAAAATTGTTGTCTTCCAATTAGACTAGCCATTTTATTCGAAATACTATGTGATGTTTCAACTGCAGAATTTTGGCATAAAATTCCGGTGTTCCAACTTTCAATAGACCACCATGGTAAAAATAGCTGAAATTGTTTGTTATTAATTGTGTTTAAATTACCAAAAATATTGAGGCTAACTAATTACTCCGTTTATCCCAAAATATTTACAGTTTTTTAAGACATTTCACACATTAATAAAAACAATGAATATGTATCAAATATACTAAATTATCCTTTGAATATTTTATGTATCTAGACAAATAAATGATTTTACAATGACAACTACCTAATTATAAATAAGGGCAGTTAAGGCAAAATGTGCCAAAGTTTTATGAAAAAATGTAAAACTGTAATTATTTTAGGACAAAAAATATTTAATAAAATTGCAAGTATTTTGAGACGGAAGGAGTAATTGTATTACATCCATTCAAAAAATACTCAACGCTTTATACTTCTTCACATATAATATTAAGATATGTAATGGATGAATGTTAGAAAAACTCAATTATTCAATTGGTTTGGGGAGTAACTCATGATTTTTATATATTATAGGTAAGATTAGTCAACTCTCAGTGTGGGATAATGTCTCTAACATTCTCTTTCACGTGTAGTCGGCCTTTATCAAAGGCTTACAACGTGTATTTGTTAATCGGGTGACACGATCGTAGACTGTTGGGCCTGCACGTGTAACGAGCGTGATCTGATATCATCTTAAAATCTGATATTGCATCTTAAAATCAATTGGATCCTTAACAGTTAAGTGGTTATATAATGAATATTGCATAGTCATTAATAAGGGTACGAATGCAAAACAAAATCTTATGAAAACGAGTTTTAAGGTTGTTGGGAAACAATGGCCTATAAATATTATGCGAAGATGAACACAAAAGTAAAAAGAAATACGAAAACAATAATAAGCAAGGAACACAGAGATTTACGTGGAAAACCCCTCAAAACAAGAGGAGTAAAAAATCACGGGCGACTGAGAACAATCCACTATATCAATCAAGAGTACAAGGAGATGATCAAGGTGAAAAACAATCACACAATCTCACAATCTCTCAATGGTGAATACCTAGCTTGTTTCTACCTCTCTCTATCCAAGGCATCAGGAGGAACAAAGACAAAAAGAGTATTTATATTATTAGGGCAAAATAATCAAAACTGCAGCCACGCCACTGAAATCCAAGCCCAGCCCACGCACAGTGACGACGCGAGGCGCCCGCCTGGGAAGATGCAAAACCAAGGCCAACACACGGCCCTTGATGCGCCCGCCTGAGTCCATGGGATGCGGCCGCCTCAAGACGACAAACAAAGCCTCCCTTCTCGGCCACTCATGCGCCCGCCTCGGCCAGATGGGGCGCCTGCCTCGGCCACTCAACACATGCAGCAGCACCACAGCAACAGCAACCATTGCATCCTTGCCCAAGCACATTGCCCAAACCCATTTTGTCAATAATTGAGAGTCGCTCAACAAAGGTAAAACGTATTTTTGAACCGAATTCAAACCGTGCCGAACCGGTGACATTTTTGTAAATAGTTGGCACCTCTTTTAAATATGCGGTAGTATTTTTTTACAATAACTGGATCGTGCCAACTGCATGTGTTAGTTATAGAGAGTGCAGTGCAAGTACCTGACATTCAAAAACACTACCATAAGCATTAAATCGGTATAGCAGTGTTAGTTACGAGGAATGTCAGTGTTAGTTACAAGGACTGTCGGTGCATGTATTTGACATTCAAAAATACTACCACTGACATTAAATAAGTATAATCAAAGTTAGTTAAAAGGACTGCTGGTGCATGCACCCAACAATCAAAATACTATTGCTATACCGATTTAATGACACTAATCCGACTTAAGCATGGTTCAAAAATCCGTTACAGAATTGCAAATTAAACCTTTTACAAATTTAGTTTATTAATTGCAAGTTAAACCTTTTACAAGATTGAAATTTTAATTGATTGTTGATACTGTATCTCAAGGTTTAAATTTCAATAAATAAATTTGTATAAGATTTATTTTGCAATTATTTCCTAAAATTATAGATCATTTATGAGAAGACCATGAATGAGATAAGAAACTTTTAATCAATAGAGAAATAATTAATAAATGGTATATCCAAACTCTTGGTAGTTGTTGTTTGGTGCATTTTATAATCTAGCTATGAGTTTGTTGAAAATTTGACATTCCTTTTGGAATTATAATGTCTAATCTATACCAAAACGAGAATTGAAAGGAATGATAAAGGATTTCTTTATTTGAGATCAAATTAAATACACTAATTAACAACCTAATGGGGGCTGGATGCATGGCCTCATATACTCCCTTCCTCTCGAAAAAATTATTACACTTTGATTTTTATACTCAATCAATCGAATTTTGATCATTAATTTTATAAAAATCTAAATATGTCTATAAAACTCTAAAAATTGTTATTTTTATAATTGCACAGAAGTGTCTAGATTTTCGTAAAATAAATTATGATCAAAGTTCAGTTGAGTTGACTATAAAATTTTGAGCAATTATGTGCACACTAAATAAGATATGTTAACTAATGATTTGTCTGGTGCTTTATTTTCTTTGAAAATGTAATATGTTTTCGAATAATATCTATATTTTGTTGCTTGTGAATCTGGTCTCATAATTATTTGAATTCTAATTAAAAATGTCTTGTACATGTTTATCTCTTTGAGAAGTCATTAGTTTCATTATTCCCATTATTTGACTCCCGTGCGTAATTGTTTACTTTACCAGCTATATAATTGTGGACTGTCAAAATATGTTTAATTTGGTTACTTGATTGTTAGTCAAACCTATATGGATATTCATCGACAGGGACGGACCCAGAACCAAAGTTAGGGGTGTGCAATTTATATTTTTTTAAATCTTCAAAAATTAATTATTTTCTGCATTAATACCTATAACAAACAAAATCATACTAAATTAGTGTTTTACGCATTTTCATACAATGAAAATATTTAATTACATTATCATTTGTGTTTTTGCTTGTAGCGTCTGTTTCTTTGTTATATTTTGGCAAGGAGGAGAGCGCACTTAGTAATAATTTTTTTTTGAACTGCAACGGAAATTTAGGGGTTTTCTGCCACCCCTTTAGTGAAACTTGTGTCCGCCCTCTGCAAAATAATGTCTCTAACAGTAATATTATTCTTACGAAAACTATCCAAGGCTCAGAAACCTCAGCAAGACTCATGAGTTACCTATAGTACTGGGTGTAATTTATGGTCTTTTACAAGATGCATGCATTCCCACAGATCTTCAGTCTTATATTTGTCTAATTTTGATCATATTCAAAATTATATATGTTTGTCAATAAACAGCAAAAGTCTATTTTTAAAGCACACATTGGAAATTAATAGTTCTGACGCGTTGCGTGCGCACATCCTTATCTTCCTTCATTCTCAAGTCAATATAATAAATAAAAAACAAGAGAAAATACTTATTTAATACTATATGCATAGTAAATTTAGGTTATACTCCCTCCGTCCCACTTCAATTGATACTTATTTCCTTTTTGGTCCGTCCCACTTCAATTGATACTTCCCAAAATGGAAAAGAATCTTCACTATTTACCCCACTCATTCTCTCTCCTATTTTACTTTTTCACTCACAACATTCTCTCTCCTAACTATTCCTCCCACTCATTCTCTCTCCTATTTAATTTTTCATACTCACAACATTTAACTTTTTCTCTTTCTTACATCACTTTTCCTTAATTTCCACACCCAAAAAGTTGGTCTCTATTGAAGTGGGACGGAGGGAGTATATTTTTATGAACATTTGAGTTAACCGTCAAAAAACAAAATGGAACTTTCTTCTTACCCAGGAGAAAATACTTATTTAATATATGCATGGTAATGGAAAGTTGTACATTACTATCATTCACAACAACTCCCTTATAGACCACTATATAAGGAAACCATTTGTATCCATAAACTTCACACACAAACCTCTCATAAATCCTACAAGCTCCATAGCTATGTCACTTCAATATTTATTTACTCTTTTCTTCTTATCTTTTTTCCTCTCTCCTCCTAGGGTTTATGCCTACACACAAACTGATATAATATCATGGTGTAGCCAAACCCCTCACCCAAAACCTTGTGAATATTTCTTTACCCAAAACCCTAATAAATATGGTCCTATAAACCAAAAACCCGAATTTTTCAAGGCATCAACGAAGCTCGCCCTCGACCGCACCATTCACGCCACGTTAAACACTCGTGGGCTCGGCCCAAAGTGTCGAAACGAGCGCGAAAAGGCTGCATGGGCCGATTGCCTTGAACTTTACGAAGATGCCCTTCAAGGGATCAATAAAACTATTGATCCTTACACAAAGTGTAGCCAAATTGATGCACAAACATGGCTAAGCACAGCTCTCACGAATATCGAGACGTGTCGAGCCGGGTTTGAAGATTTAGGGGTCAGTGACTATATATTGCCCTTGATGAATAATAATGTTTCTTACTTGATTAGCAATACATTAGCCATGAACAATGGAGGGTCTTCAAGTTATGTGCCAAATTACAAAAAAGGGCTACCTACTTGGGTCAAACGCGGTGATCGGAAGCTTTTGCAGTCTACAACTCCTCAGCCTAATGTGGTGGTGGCCCAAGATGGTTCCGGCAACTTTAAGACCATAAATGAGGCGGTTGCCGCCGCGGCAAAGCGGTCGGGAAGTGGAAGGTATGTTATACATGTGAAGGCAGGTACTTATAAGGAGAATATTGTGGTTGGTACGAAATTAAAGAATATAATGATATTGGGAGATGGTATTGGAAAAACAATAATCACAGGAAGCAGAAGTGTTGATCAAGGCTCTACCACCTTCAAGTCCGCCACCCTTGGTAAGTTTAATTATTCATAACCCTCATGTTAAGAAATCCCACTAACAAGATTATATCCATAACTCATGCAAAATAGTAAATTCTTATGATTAAAATTGGACTATTTTTTGTTTCAGCTGTTGTTGGAGATGGATTTATCGGTCGTGGAATCACGGTTAGGAATACCGCCGGAGCTCAAAATCACCAAGCGGTGGCTCTCCGATCAGGCTCAGATCTCTCAGTATTCTATCAATGCAGCTTTGAAGGCTACCAAGACACTCTATACACACACTCCCAAAGACAGTTTTATCGCGAATGCGACATTTACGGAACAGTCGATTTCATTTTTGGAAATGCTGCAGTAGTCCTCCAAAACTGCAACATTTACCCTCGTGACCCTCCTAACAAAACTAACACCATTACGGCTCAAGGCAGAACCGACCCTAATCAGAATACCGGAATTTCTATACATAACTGCAAGGTTACCGCGGCTTCTGATTTAAAACCGGTCCAAGGCTCGGTCAAGACTTATCTTGGTAGACCATGGAAACAATATTCTCGTACTGTTTTCATGAAGACTAATCTCGATAGCTTGATCAATCCTGCTGGATGGATGCCATGGAGCGGTAATTTTGCGCTTAGTACATTGTACTATGGGGAATATATGAACACGGGTCCCGGTGCATCGACTTCGAGTAGGGTTAAATGGGGTGGTTATCGTGTCATTACTAGCACGACCGAGGCAGCAAAATTTACGGTTGGGAACTTCATTGCCGGTGGTTCTTGGTTGCCGGCGACCAATGTGCCATTCACCTCTGGTCTTTGATTTATTGGAAATTTGTTTGATTATTCAAATTGTATATCTATCTCTTATGTCGAGCTATGTTTTTAGTTGTTAATAATTTGTACCTTCTTTATTTTTTAGATGTATTCTTTGTTGAATTTAATAAAAATATGGTGTGAATATTACATTGATCACTGGAGTATGTATTTTTAATCTAACCTTAAAATATTAACACAACGTAGTTTATCGAATCATGTCATCGTTCAAATTATTTACAAGATTTCAATATATTTTTTTTTAATCAAATGAAAATAAATAGTTTTAGTGTTAATTTTTAAAGGTACAAAGTAAAATACGAACAAATAAAGCACAACAAATTAATTAACTATAGCACTTATTGTAGGATGAGAAAAAAAATACAAATATAAATAGATAAGTCAATATTTTCATTTTAAATAGGCAACTTTATAGTAGTATAAAATTAAAAATAAATACAGTATACTCCCTCCGTCCCGTCTGACTTAGGACATTCACTCCGGACACGAAGATTAACACGAAGATTAAGAAATACTATTATTATATTAGGAAAGAGAATGAGTGGAGGATGTGTTGTGAGTGTGAAAAATTAAATAGGAGAGAGAATGAGTGAGATAAATAGTGATGGAATTATTGTTGTGAGTATGACAAGTGGGTCCCATTTAATATAAAAGTAATATAAACTTTCCATTTTGGGTCATTCTAAGTCGGGTGAGACGTCCAATATAACAAAACGTCTTAAGTCGGACTGGGCGGAGGGAGTATAGGTTGAAACCATTGACCTCAACCCATTTCCTAATTAATGCTTGTGCCCAATTAGCTTAACATGTCAACCCCTTCGTTCTCGTTGATGTCCGAAGTTGGTAGCATTTAGTATTTCCGACAGTAAGATAATACTCCCTCCCTCCGTCTCGCAAAACTTTACTCTTTTACTGTTGAAAATGGAAAATAAGGAATAATGTTATTAAAGTAGGTGTTGTGAGTGAGAGGAGAGAGAATGAGTGGAGAGAATAGTAAATTTGAAAAGTGTTGTGAGTATGACAAGTGAATCCCATGAATAAAAAAGTATTAAAAAATTTCCTTTTTAGGAAAGTGGAACTTTAAAGTGGGATGCCCAAAATAGTAAAAGGGATAATATTTTATGGAACAGAGGGAGTATTTTTTAAATTCTAATAACTCGCGAGCCATGACTTTTCGTCAAGCATGCATACACGAGTACTTTAATATGGCTAGGCGTTATTAGGGACATGTTAAAAATTTAAACATAGGCCCTTAAAAATATTTATCAAAAATAAAAAGAGGGTTTGATCAATTAGTCCCACAGTCAAATAAAAACTATCTTTAAGTTTAAGGATTAACATTATCAAAACAGTCATAAGATCCCTCAATTTTTTCTAGATCAAATTGCCCCCTCATACCCCTCTCTCTCTCGCGCGTGACGCGTGAGGACGTTGCCTTACCTGCTTTCTTTCTCTCTCATTTTCTCTCTCTTCCTTTTTTTTCTCTTAAATTTTTAAAATGCAATATCTCAAAATTTAAAAGTCGAAAAAATTATGTGAAATCACTGTTTTAATCGCATCGCTAAGACGAATCAAACAAGTTTACTCATCATATATTTCAAATTTTATAAATAAAATAAAATTATTTTTCAACAAATGTGAATTAGATTTCACTGTTGTTCTATAAAAGAATGACATAAAAACAGAGAAATCTATCACACAGTTATGCACAATAACTGAGAAAGTGACCTCAACAATCATAACTGAGAAATTGACCTCACAGTTGTGCACAAACATTCATGAATAACAGATAAATAACGGGTAAATCAAACATACTAAGTACCAAATTAAATGTGAAATTGACCTCACAGTTCTCAGTTTAGAAAGGTCAAAAATCAAACAATTTCACATTCATAAATAAATGTGAAACTGACCTCACAGTTTTAGAAGTGTGAAAAACATTTCACAATTATTCACATCACAACCAACAACTGTGAAATAGATTTCACAGTTGTTCTATAAAAGATTGACATAAAAACTGAGAAATATATCACACAGTTATGCATAATAACTTAGAAAGTGACCTCAACAATCATAACTGAAAAATTGACCTCACAATTGTGCACAAACATTCATGAATAATAGATAAATAACGGGTAAACCAAACATACTAAGTATCAAATTAACTGTGAAATTGACCTCACAGTTCTTAGTTTAGAAAGATCAAAAACCAAGCCATTTCACATTCATAAATAACAGTGAAACTGACCTCACAGTTTTATACAGAATCTATAACTAGAGTTGCAGGGGACCTGGCAATATAAATAGTATGAGATTAATGCAGATGATAACAGATATATGATGCTTCCTTACGCTATCACTACTCATATCTGAGAGAAAATTTCAAACTATAGATAAATCAATTTTTTTAACAAACCAGTGCTTATAAAGAAATTTAACCAAAAAAAAAAAATGCTTGCACTATTTCACTATGTGAAAACGGTAACAGATCAGGCTCTTGATTCCAAGAAATGAAATAAAATAATAATAAAAAGTGATTCAAATTATCAGAAGACAATTGTTCATCTTAAAATATTCAAACAGTCCATTTTATACTCTCATTCATTTTGGTGTACTCCCTCCGTCCCACCAACATTGATACCAAATTTCTGGGCACGGGGATTAAGGAAAAGTAAGTGAGAGAAAAAGTAAAAGAAAATGTTGTGAGTATGAAGAATTAAATAGGAGAGAAAATGAGTGGGAGGAATAGTTAGGAGAGAGAATGTTGTGAGTGTAAAAGTGAAATAGGAGAGAGAATGAGTGGGGTAAATATTGAAGATTCCTTTGCTATTTTGGGCAGTATCAGTTTTGGTGAGACGGACCAAAAAGGAAATAAGTATCAGTTTTGGTGGGACGGAGGAAGTATTTGTTATGTTGTCATCTCTAACCTTCTTGCCTTGAAGATCTTGCTGAAGCAAAGTTGGAGAAGCTTCAGCAAAATTGGGCTCCAATGTAAAACCTAGAGAACCAAGGTCACCACTATGAGAAATACCAATCTGCTATAGAGTTCTGTTGTCATCTCTAACCTTCTTGCCTTGAAGAAGCACCCCTACACGTAATTCATTTCCTAGTATAGTTGTGACAGCTTCCATAACAGCCCTCTGAGGAAAAGATATATCAACATGACACATGATGAGACTTTGAAACTTCTACCAACCCAAAATAGACATATAACGTAATTATACCATCAAATACAAGGTCTGTTGGATCTGACTATTTATCAAAGCCTTTTACTTAGGAAATGTCTATGGCATGCTATTAACTGGCTTAGAATTATGACAAAATTGCTTAATGGATTAGCCTTGACATAAAGTAATATTACGAGTAACTAACTTGCAGGCTCTCAGAGGGAGGCCAAACCAATAGTGATAAGCCGGTCAGGAATCAAGCCACATCATTTCCCTTACCTTCGCATCCTGCAATTTCGAAATCGAAATGAAGGGAATTATTTCATAAATTAGGGCATTTATCATATCATCATATATAGCGTTAAAGGAGTAATAATTTGACTATAAAACAGATAAATCTATCACACATAGCTCATTGTCACTCAAGTAAAAAGCAGTTATCATATCATCATATATAGCATTAAAGGAATAATAATTTTACTTTTTAAGGTCAATCTAACATTTTTTTTGAGTTGATAGTTAACATACATTTATGATAAACTACAATTACAGCACCAGAACAACATGTTTTATAAATTCGAAAAAGTAACTATAACAATAATGAATACTGAACTGAAAACAGACAAATTGACTTTACAAAATCAAAATTTTTGAGTGCATATATAGTAACTAACATTCTAATTTAGTCAAGGTAGTAATTCGGTTTAGGTTGTTGAAATTGAAAGGCCTAACTAACAGTAGAATGATGGAATTATAAGTTAAAGAATTGAGTGCGTAATTAACTTTCGCTCGGCTCTAGGAAGGAGATATCGGGGGCAAGCTTGAAGGATTGATGGTCGGAAATGGGGGCGTCTGGGGAGAGATGAACGCCGAGAGATTGTTCGTTCTCTCTGACGTCGATGATGAGATCGCCGGTGTACCCTAAAAGCGCCAATAGTAATTCGTGCAACATATTGAGCTAACAATTTGACATTAAATAGTGAAAGCCAATTGCGGCATCGTCAATTGCGCATCTGGAACACCCGCCGAAGCTCGTCAATTGCGCATCGTCAATTGCAGAGAAAGCAAATTGCGGCATCGTCAATTGCATTGCTGCAGAGAAAGCCAATTGCGGAGAGAGAGAGAGCGCAATTGCGCATAGAGAGAGAAAGAGAATGACGAGAGGGCAGTTTCGCCCTTTAAATGGATATGAAATATTTTAAAATGAGCTAGGGGCTTATTGGTAAAATTGATTTCAACTTATGGACCCTAAGATAGAATATTAAATGAAGTGTTTTTTTTTATAAATTCTACCTTCTAATAGGGGCTTATTGGTAAAAAACTCAA